>CANUEP010265336.1:0-33164 GCA_947857235.1 Jatropha podagrica
TCTGAGTTTATGATTATATACAAGAATAAGAAGATAGCGAGAAGAGAAATAACAAAATGAGGAAGTTGTAACTTCTTGTATAGCTGTGCTAACAAACTAAATAAGTCACAGGTAATCTATTGCCAGTTAAGCAATTAGTTACTTAGTGGGCCAATCTCTTCCTTTTGCTTTCTTTTTTTTTTTTTTTAATTATTTGCTGTGTATTTCCCATTGTCATTCATCATTAATAACCCCCCTGCAAGCTGGATATTCACCATTCCCAGCTTGAGCACAAATGAGTGAAAGGATGGGAAGGACGGGGTTTGGTGAAAATGTCAGCTAGTTGGGCTGAGGAGGAGATGGGAAGGAGGTGAATGAGACTTGACTTGACTTTTTTCCTAACAATATGGCAATCAAGCTCAATATGCTTGGTTCTCTCATGTAATGTAGGTTTGGCAACAATTTTTTTTATGAATTTAGATTCTGTAGGAGCAGAATGACCATTTGGTTGATAGATGAAATGACAACTCTCACTTATAGTTGATTGGGTGTTGGCTCCATGGATATTCTATTTTTTAAAACTAATTAATTATGTGATTAATTAAAGTCACAGATTTTGTATTTCTATTACTTTGTTGCATACTCATGATATATTTAACCTATCTAGTTATATATTAGAAATAACCTAGCATCTTATATAATTTATAATTGCTTGAAAATATTACTAGACGGAAGTGCAAGATTCATATGAGTTGAGATATTTGAGTAAATTAAAATTTATTATAATTATAACAACTAAAAATTTGATGATTTTTTAGCAAGCTTGTTCACATCAAACGGCTCATAATGATGATTTTTCATTTGTTGATGATATTAGTACTTTAATAAATCTGATGATAGAGTAAGGGTAACTTGTCCTCAATCATGATTTAATGTTGTTCTCGACCAAAATTATGCGATTACCATCCAAACAAGGACAACCTTTCCTATGGAGAGAATTCTGAAAACCAATTGGATGTGAGTTGCTTCTTCTTCAACGGGTGATCTTAAGCAACTACTCAAATATATGGTAGAGTGTGAATATAAAACTGTGGACAACCTTGTTTGGTTTGGATGGAAAATAGAAGGGTTGTTATTTTACTTAGTTGCACCTTTATTATTTTTATTTTCCTCTCATTTTGGAGAGTGAAGTAAAATAAAGATATTTTATATCCACTTCTTATTTTACCTCCTTCCCAAACAAAGTATTTTACAAATTCCAAAAAATTTTCACTTTTTATTTTACATACCTCCCTATTTTATATTCAACCAAACAAACTCTAAAGTTTAAGGACAATTAAGAAGTAGAGTGTATAGTTCAGAGAACATATGTGAAAAAAAGCCTTCAAATTATAGTTTTCAAATGTGAGATTATGCACATACTTCAACACTTCCCCTCAAGTGGCCTAACCACTTAACAATTTATATGATGGCCTATGGGTCCATCAATGTAAGATCTATACGAAAACTTTCTTGATATAGATTCAGGTTCCAAACTCTGACACTATGTTAAGAATCTAGACTTTAGGAGCAATTAATTAAATTCAATTAAAAAATATATGTAATCATTGGAGCAATAATTAATGAGTTATGCTTATATTGAGTTGTGCTAATCTTTAAAAGAAAATAACGCATGCTATTTTGATTGGCTCACTCTTCTCGTTATCTGTATATATATATAAATTTTCATCCAGTACATACTTTACCGGTCCTCTTGTATTATCATAAATTCAATCTTTCAAAATTTTTATTTCCCATTGACACATCAAAAGTTTTCAATTTAAAGGATTTTGCATCATTTACACCTTTTAACTTTTTTTTTTTTTCACTTCAATTTAGAAATAGGATGTGAGATTAAATATCTAACCATTTACTTTCATTTTTTTTATTGGTGGGGTAAATAAAAAAATTTCCTTTACTTATCATGAGTAATCATTTTATTGTATCATAAAATTGTCTCTTTTTCATTTTTTTTTTCTTTGATAAAAGTTTTAAATTGTTTTACAAGCCAAGACTGATCTAATAGTTTTAATCTAATCTTAAACTTCAATTTGAGGCCTTTATCTGGATGGAAATATTTTTTTGAAGGAAAGAGCTATAATTTTTTTTTGAAGGAGAATTTTCTGTTGTTTAAAAAAGGAGAGGAAAATAATGAAAGAAATAAATTTAATTTATTTTCAATCCGAGTCTACATTTTCCAAATTTCTCCAATTTGAAGAAAAAATTAATTAAAAGAAAAGTGAAAACTTCAATATTTTTGTGAAATTAGAATGTCCTCATATTTCCAGTAATTATCATTTTCAAAATTTCCGATAAAGGTATAATCGTCAATTTCCAGTAAAAAGAATTTTATTTTTCTTATCTAAAAATTTTGCCATTTTTCAAATAAATAAAAATAATTTATTTTTTTCTTTATTTTATCCAAATATAAATAAATTTGATAAAATCAATAATTTTTTATTTGTTATAAAATAATATAAAACTAGAGAGACGAAAGAGAAAGAATAGAGAATAAAATATGAGAGAGAATGCGATAGTCTATTATTATTGATGAGAAGCCGCATATATATAGTTACACAAGTGGAACCCTGATATAGTCTTTTACAAATTAGGAAGATAGAGTTCGCGGTAATTAAGACTACAGGCTTCTAGCCCATATAGGACATCCACTTATTTCATAACACTCCTCCTTGGATGTCCATTCTTTAAAGAATATGTCTCGTTTAAACCTTATTAAGAAAAAAAAGCCTGTAGGAAAAAAAATCTTAATGAAGAAAAAAGAGTACATTATTTTTTTTTAAATACCCATTGAAATACTATCTCATTAAAAATCTTTACTAAGAAAATCTGATAGGATAAAACCTTGGTTAAAGGAAAAAAGAGTATAGTGCGTATTTACTCCCCCTCATAAAGATAAATCTTGATATCTTTATGCAGTCCAATTTTGTGCATCAATTCTTCAAAACTTGTGGTAGAAGTATAAAGTATGTTGGTGAACAAATCAATAATATTGTCGGTTGACTGATTAAACTTTAATATCACCATTCTTTCAGGAGATCATGAATGAAGGAAAATTTTTTTGGTGAAATATATTTTTCTTATCTCCTCCAATATGTCCTTATAATATTGTAGCAAACTTTTTCTGGATAAATAGATTGCGCGCACTTTTCATCTTTCTTCATGAATTGCTCAAACATCTGCATGACAAAATAAATCGGTAGTAATGCTTCATCCTTTGAATGCCATGAAATAATTGTACCTCTATATATAAGTGAACTGCTTGATTATAATCTAACATAATGTTAATTACAAGTAACCTGTATTTTCATAGCCAATCAAAACTGATTTTGACATATTAGTTATAGCATAATTCATATATATCATACCATGGAGATGTCAAAATATATGTTTAACTCCATTTAATTTTTTCATTTCCAGGAAGAATTATATCTTGCTAATAAAATTTATAAAAATCAAGCCAAGTATGAGTAGTAAGATACGTTAGTACCATTATTGCACTAACATATGGTACTTCATGACCAAGAGTTCTTCATAATTTTCTCAAAGTAAAAAAAATGGTCATCTTATCATCAAGTGGCCCACTATTATCTACATAAAATCATTTAAATAACTTAGTCATATATATAGAGTTATAGGGAAAATCTCATTTATGAAATATTCGATTTCAGGCCAAGACAAAACTTTATATTTCCAATATCTTTCATCTCAACCTCTTGCCTTAAGAAATTTATAATCTTTGGAAGCTCTTTAGGAGTTCCAATAATGTTCATAAATCAAATGACAATTTCATATTCAAATATCTCTATGAACATATATTAATATCCTTTCAATAGATATTCACTAATCAAGAGATCACCTTACTCATGATAATATACAAAGTAAATATCAATAGTATACTTTCAATAATAAATATTATAAAAAGAATATAATCATAAAATGATATAATATTTCTTGGCCATAAACATCATTAAGGTAATTATATCGTAGATAGTGAGATTTCTTTAATCCATATAGAAATCTTGAATATATTTATTGGGGTCTCGATTTGCTTGCTTCAAGCAATTTTTTTCATATTTCATGGATATCATTATCCATTAATCTATATAGAACTCTATAATATTGGTTGAATAAATTTCTTGAGAATTTAACTTTTATGTTTCAAGTAATAATATCTCCATCAGGTTAGATATCAATAAGCAATCATAACTCATTAGACTTATTTCGGATTTTCGTAATTTACCAGACTAATCAAATAATTGCATCCACTATATAAGAGTATTTATCTTCATAATCAATGTCAGTAACTTGCGAAAAACTTGTGCAACAAGTTTGCTTTATATCTCATGACCTCATTACAATTTTGCACGAATACATATTTGTATCTTACTGGCTTAACATCTCTTGATGCCCATAAAATTTTAAAATTTATTTTCAAGTAAATTTAAATGTTACATGCGTCGTTCTATTTTGGCCAATCAATTTTATATCTATATTCTCCAATAGACTAAACTTAAATCCTCATCATTTTTCACAATTTCAAGCGCTATAAAATATTGTCCACATTTCTTTTATATTGCTTCCATCTTGCTAGACATACATAATTTATAGAGATCTCATAATTTTTATTTATTTCAAGCACATGAGTTTCTTGGAGAAACTTATTAGTTATGTCTAAGATCTCTTATAGATTTTATTTTTCTAGAACTTGACCATCTTAAATATTTGCTCATTTTCTTTCATCTTTGGAACCAATCTATCATGCTTCAGGCATGCCGTAAATCCATTAACATAGGCAGTTTGTCCTTCAGAGACTTCAATCATAATAGGAGCAATTTACAGCTAGTATGTGAGATTTAATTATCTCCTTTTGGATCAGTAAATACATCTGGCAACTAATTTGCAAAATCTCGCTACACTGCCTTGTATGAGGGTCAAGATATAATAACGATAATTCTTTTCTCACTAATTTATTCTTTTAGCTGTTTATTTTCTCCCCCTAATGTCGGGATCGATAACAATTAATAAATTTGGCATATATAACTTTCAAATTTGAAAGTTCTAAATATTTAATTATAGATTATACCCGACATATATTTTCAACCTCATTTGACGACCCATCTTAGTGCGTTATAGTGAAGTAATTAGAACATAAACCGCACATTTAAAATTCATTGATGGGTAATGTTTGGTTCCTTATCCAAAACCAATTATAAATGGGAGAACTTATGATAACTTATTTGACTTGATGCGAATAAGTACTATTTTAATAGTGCGTCCTTCTAAAAGTAAGGATCATCATTCTCATAATAATTCTTGTAATTAATTGCAATTATTTAACAAATGACTATACTAAATCATTTCTAGCACAAATAAAAACAACAACGAGTTGCCTTATAATTATTTCATTTAACACATGTCATAGGCATTAAAGGTCTGATGTATAAATTTACCATCATTCTCAAGCTTAAATAGCATAATTTGGAAATTATATTTTTAACCAAATTATTTGCGTAAATAATCATGCAAATTTCTGGTTGCACACTTATAATAATCTTTGTAAACTTCAAGTTGCAAATAATAATCATGTTCTATCTTTTAGATGCACCCATAATATATCCAAAGGAATTCATATATAATTTCCTTTATAAATTCCAAAGAACACAAATAGTTCAACTTGAACTCTTGGTGATTGCTCAATAATTAATTTGCTTTGAGAACGAATTAAGCATGAAAATTCTTTATATTTGAAGAAACTTCTGCTTCATCAATAAATATCCACATAATGATTAAATTTTTCTTTTTGCATCGTTATTGATCAAAATGGTCCAACCGATCATGCCAAATAATAAAGTACTTGTATTTGTAAACTTTCAATTTATAATCATATTTATTTCAATCATTATCTCTATATGATATCCATTATAATGAATATCTTTAAAATAATACATTATACACATTCTTCTAGGTAGTAATATTTGCTTTTCTAGAGCATTTAATTTTCTTTTACTATCAAAGTCAAATTTGCTTTTCAATATTCTGGTGTACAATAAGTACATAACTAATATTTATATATGCCATATTTATTTGTATCACTTCTAGTGGTATTTATACTTAATTACGTGGCCATCATAATTGCGAAGATCATTACTTCAACTGTGATCTTATTAACACTCGCACGATAAGTATATCTTTTTCATTGTTTATGTCTATACCCGATATCATATATTATTACATTCACTTCAGGGAATGCATCAAATCTAGTTGGGTGGATTTCACTACTCTCATGTCCATTATTATATGTAATTTCATTCATTTTAGGGAATGAAGAAAATCCAATTGGACAAACCTCATAATATTAATTGAGAGCTCAATACTTTGCTCAAAAGACATGAATAAATCCAGAGTTTATTGTAAAACTTTTTCTCTCGATATTGCTACTACAGGAGCATATTCGAGGTATATATATTCATTGACAATTCTAAGTCAAGGGCTAATATAGCTCCAAATGTAATAATGATGATATTTTAATTATATTTAAAATAAATCAATTCACAAAATTTGTACTCCATGAATAATATATAACAATAATAAAATAATTCATATAGATAATATATATCAATATCTAGGGATAATTATTATAAAATAACAACTTTAATATTGTAGAATTATAATTACTTACAGTTTTACGAGCTTTGCAATAATAAATGCATCCATTCATAATGAGCCTTTGATAATTATACCCATATTTCAAACCATTCTAAAGAATAAAGAGATATTTAATTATCAAATATTCAATAGAAAAATTATTGCCTTTGTACTATTTTGATTAAATTCTTACTTTCCTTCTTTGATCGTGTCTCCAGATCCATTACATCCAAATATTTTCATCGGCTTATATTCATAAGAAATAATTCTTGTCCGTAATAATTAAAAAAATATAAATTCAAAATTTATAAAATTTAACATCATGAAAATTATTTTGATAAAATAAAGTAATCACACTAAAGGATAAGATCATAAAAAAAATAATTAATTAAGATTTATACCCACATGAATTAATGTATAAAATAAATTATAAAATTAATGATGTAAAGTTATTAACAAATAAAAGCATCAAAACGAATTACGTTAAAAACAATATTCATATGCACTATACTCAAAAGAGTGCATCAATCCAAGTAAAATAATACTAGTAAATAATACATGGAAAACAATTTGCAATTTCATATTCGTTAACTTTAAATAATTCAAATTAATTAATATCATAAGTAAATATCTATCCATTGTTAATAATAATAAAATTCGTAAGAAGATCTCAAAACTTACCTTTGAACAATAAACAAATTGAAAAATAATTGAATCTTAACTTTGATTGTCGCAAACAATAAGTTATCCTTTCTTTAAGCATTTGATCAAAGGATCTTTCTTCGAGCAATTTGCGATTAGAATAAAAATCAAAGCAATAGAATAAAATTATAATGGTAGAATAAATCGTTCTGATAACATGTTATAAAATAATATAAAACTAAAAAAAGAAAGAGAAAGAATAGAGAGCAAAATATAAGAGAGGATGCGATAGTCTATTATTATTGATGAGAAGCCATATATATAATTACACAAGTAGAACTTAGAGTCCTCCACAAATTAGGGAGATAGAGTTCGCACTAATTAAAACTACAAACTTCTAACTCATATAGGACATCCACTTATTTCATAACATTATTATTTTTTTTTATTATTTTTTTTCTTTTTAAATAAAACTGGAAAGAGGAAGTAACTGTAAAAATATAAACTCTTAATTTTTTTTTTATTCGTCTCCTGATAAATATTAAAAAATTTCAGGATTAACAAAAGATGATGTGGCAAGTATTACTAAAATATAAGATACAATAGAACTTTTAAAAACAATTTTTCTACAAAACTCCAAACATTATTTAAAGAAACAGAAATGAGCTATTTTAGAACAAAAAAAAAAAGAAGAGGGTTTAAAGCACAATTATACTGAAATCTAAGGGTTGAAATGCGAATACAAGTTCTCTAATATACATCCACTGTATCTATAAATTATTAGAGAAGTCCACAACGGCTACTACGTTAAACGGTAACCCACAACGGTCGGAAAATTTTCAAATTTATTTCTCTACTGGTACGCCTCTAAAATTCTCGAAACTTGCCTTCGTATTTCTGTCTCCTCTTCTTCTCCTTTTCTTTCCATCTCTCATCTCCTCCCCATAGAAGCTCTACTGTTCTCTCTCTCCTTACGGAACAGAAAAGACAAGAAGAGGAAAAGGGTATTTCTTCGTTTTTTTTTTCAAATATGTTGCAAGACATGTGGAATGCTCCTCCTGGTTTTAGACCCACCAAATCTGCTCCTACTTCACCTGCAAAGCCACTCGGAGTTTCGAGAACTCGGTCTGAGTCCTTTCATGCTATTCATAAAGTACCTATTGGTGACACTCCTTATGTTAGAGCTAAAAATGTTCAAGTGAGTAAATCTCAAATTTGTTGCTAATTTTTTTTATTGTTTTATTAATTTTTTTCTCGATAGGATGATTACCTAATTACTTTGTTGATTTTAACGCAGTTTTTGTGATTTCTTGTTTTACTGATGTGTTTTTCTTGATGGGTTTTGTTTGATTAGTTGGTAGATAAAGATCCGGAGAAAGCAATTCCTCTGTTTTGGGCAGCCATTAATGCTGGAGATAGAGTTGACAGTGCTTTAAAAGATATGGCAATTGTTATGAAACAACAAAATAGGGCAGAGGAAGCTATTGAAGCTATTAAGTCACTGCGAAGTCGATGTTCAGATCAAGCCCAGGAGTCTCTCGACAATATTCTTTTGGATCTTTACAAGGTTTTTGACTAATTAATTCCCATATGTAAACAATTTTTTTTTTTCATTAAATTTGCTTTCTGATTCGAAATTGTGTTACAGAGATGTGGGAGATTAGATGATCAAATATCATTGTTGAAACACAAGCTTTATTTGATTCATCAAGGACTTGCTTTTAATGGGAAACGTACAAAAACGGCTCGGTCTCAAGGCAAGAAATTTCAAGTCTCTGTAGAACAAGAAGCAACTAGATTACTGGTAAGAAATGAGAACTCTATGATTTCCCTCTGTTCAATAATGTTCAACTTGCCATCGTTAACTACAAAGAAAAACATAAGTTGAACATTTGGTCAATTGCTTGTTTCAGGGGAACTTAGGATGGGCATTAATGCAGCAGAATAACTATGTGGAAGCAGAGGATGCCTACAGGCGAGCACTATCAATTGCGCCTGATAACAACAAAATGTGCAATCTTGGTATATGCTTAATGAAACAGGGGAGAATAACAGAGGCTAAAGAAACATTGCGGCGAGTGAAACCAGCAGTTGCAGATGGACCTAGAGGAGTAGATTCGCACCTCAAAGCCTATGAAAGAGCACAACAAATGCTAAAGGATCTCGAATCCGAAATGATGAACAAAGGAGGAGACAGAGTAGAACAGAGTAGGCTTTTCGATGCCTTTCTTGGTTCTTCATCAATTTGGCAACCCCAACCTTGCAAAGATCAAAATACTGTGTTTCCAACAACAAATACAACAAAAATACCTGATGATTTTGCAGATGAGAATATCGATTCGAATATAATAACAAATCAAACGGCTATTCCTCAGAAGATAAGTATCAAACAGTTATTTGCTCCTTTTGGAAACTCATTAAACGTAGATGCACCTCCATTTTATTCTGCAAAATTGGTTAAGGAAACAATTGGTAGTCAATTAAATGAGAGGCTCAAAAGAACAAGATCAGGAAATGCTGCAAATTCGAAAGGAGGAAATGAACTGGGGGTTTTGGCCAATATGCCATTAGTGGAGACTGATAAACCAGAAACAAAATCAAGAAGGCTATCAGATGAAACAGAGGAGAAATTATGTGAGTTATTGCCAGATAGTAAAGATTTTGAGGATGCAATTCTTGCAGCAGTTTTAGGTCCATCAAATGAAACTAGCAACAATAATAATGGAGGGATTCTTCAACCGAAGATCGAAAAGAGGTTAAAGGTTTTCCAAGACATTACTCTGTCTCTGAGCCCAAGAGCTTGACCGAAATTAGGCTAATAAGCATTAATTAGTTATTAATTAGTTTAACTAATTTTATTTTTATCGTTATAAATTCTAGGATGGAGATAAACTTGTTCTCCTTGAGCACCCTAATTTCCTGTATGTATGTAGTGGAGTTGCCACTACACAAGCAGGTTTATCGTTGTTCTATCTATTTATTGTAAGCCTGTTGAACAAGGCCATTTGGGAATAATTCAATGCCTCTCATTTCACGCATTTTCTATGTTATGAGTGTTATTTCTCCATTTTATATTTGCAATTTCCTTTTTTTTCTATTCATTAGGAGGCCGAAATAACATTGCCGCTTTTGACTCACAACAGAAACAATCATGCAACACCTCATTGGCTCGCAATTTCCTTTTTGGTAATGCAGTTAAAGAACGATTATTATAATGAGTTTGAATAGTTGACAAACATTGAAGAGAACTAAAAATCATACAAGACAGAGAGATAAATTATTGTGGATTTTGCAATTTCTGATCCCAGATAATTATTTTTTCCAATTTTATGATCCCAAATTAGGATATAACACTAGTTTTAGTAATTTTTGAAACACCCAAAAGTGTTAAGTTCACTTAACTCTTCTTTGAACTTCATAGTAGTAGCCAAATATTACCACAACTGCAGCAACAGCTACTCCGACAGCCCTCTGTGCAAACAGTGCACTGCATTTTGCAGTTGCTTTAAAGGGAGGCTTGAAGCCCAGCTCTGATAGTTTCTTATGCGACCTCGCATAATCTGCAAGGAAGGCATCCTCATCCTGCCATTTTAATTTCATTTATCAACAATTTACCATCGTAAGTAGTAGTCCGTGTTTGCAGCAAGATTGTAGTGCATAAAAGGATTCTTGTTCTTGTTAGTCATAACTGAAATTAAAATCTACAAGAGAAAAATACGATTTTATTCCTATGTTCTCGCACAAGTGAACTTATATTTTATCTCCACTAAAAGAAATTATCCATCTATCTATTATTTGATATTTAAGTTCTTAGTCTATCAAAACTACAGAGATAAAATACTGTAATTTTTAAAATGCAAACCTAAAATAGTTAATTATATCAAAATATAAGGATAAAAATATAATTTTTTTCTCTTTTAATTTAGGATTAATCCTATAATTTTACTAACATTAGACGACTTAAATCTTAAAAAATGGACAAGGGTTAATTTCATTTATCGGATCCAATTGTAATCTTTAAAATACAAAGATAAAGTAATTAATTATGCCAAAATATAGAGATAAAAATATAATTTTCTCAATCTAGAATGATAGAATTTGGTTAAGTTATTGAACTCCATAATATTTCACGTATGATGGTAAAATAATATATTTCAAGCCATGGAAACAATCTCTCTGCAAAAGCAGGGGAAAACTGTATAAATTTAAGCAAAAACAGAGTCTAGGTTACCCTTTCGTATCAAGCACAAAATATAAAATTTTAAACAAATTCTATAAAATTTGGTGAAGCTCATTCACACCAAACAAAGATCTTAGCTTATTACCTTTGCATATAGATCAACATAGGAGCGGAACTTAGGATCTTCCACTAAAGCCTTATCAGTGGGGAGTTTTAACAATCCCTCAGAATCATCACCTTTCAATAGCTCCCTAATTTGAGTTCAAACTAAGAACATAAGCATATTTAACTTCCACATTGTATTTATGCAATTTGATTATATATATGACAGGTTTCTTACTTGAAGTATGAGTTGTCAAACTTCAGAGGATCCTTTGTCCAAGGACCTTCAAATCCTGATCTTTCCCTATGAGCCTTTCCCTACAAAACCAATTAAAATTATCTAAGTTCAATTTTGTTTAAATGCATGTTCGCCTTGAATTCAATAACTAAAATTGTTATTGTTTATGATGCATAGAAGCTTTTAGCCATTTGGCGTTTATGCATTTCAGAAACGTTTCCATGTATCTATTCCCTTTTATAAAAATTCATTTTTCCATGTAGAATTATATTTTAAATATCATTTTCCACGGTATGGTTTCTAGGTTGCTCGTTTCCGTTTCCGTGCAACATGTAATTAAAATCTCTTTAAAAAAAATTACCAATGTATGACCACCAGAGAGTGCTACAATATCCTTGTCTGATAAACCCATACGATAAAAGACATCCCTCAGATGTGATGCATCTACATCACAGTATTATATTTTTCAGTTAAAAGTGATAAAGCAATTCATGTTAAAATATATAAATAAAACCAATATAAATAGACTCAAAGAAACCTTTTTTTGCATCAGGAAGACGCCCCTCTTCAGGAGATTCAGTAGAATCCTGATAAAGAAAACAGAGAAAGAAAATTAATAAACATGAACTGTTAGGTGATCAAGACTTGAAGAGAGTTCTTCCATTAAAATACCTTTCTTCCAGGAACAAAATCAATAGTAGGACCTCCAGTGACCTCAACTGCAACAACTCCGGCAAGCTAAAAAATACAAGGAAATAAATAAATATTTAATCTTCATGTTTCACTAAATATAAATGTATAATCACCTGATAAAGGTCAGCATATGTAATTTTTGGGTGTTTGGCCTTGATTTCCTCTGAAATGAAATGAAAAACAGAAAAGCACTCAAAAAAATTGATGAAAACCAAAATCAGAAATCACAAGATAACCAACATAAGGAACCCTTTAAGGTTTGCCTCAATGGCGATTAAAAGAAAAAAGAAAAGCTCACCACATAAATCAATGGCCATTTTAAGACCATTATTAGCTTCATGCTTGTACTCTATTTCGTTTCTGATAGAACCATTAGGCCCTCCTGTTTTATTCCTCGCATCATAAGTTCCGGCATCGTGCCACGCTAAGCGAAGCATCAGAGGAGCGCAGTTTTTGCTGGAAATGAGAGCGCGAAGGTCTCGACGAGCCTTCTCTATCTCGTTCAAGTATTCTCCATCCACTTTTTGAGCTGCCATTGATGCAACTAGAAACTGAACAAACGAAAAACAGAAGCTGATCGATCAAGGAGAAAAAACAGAAACCGAAACAGATGTATACTAAAGGTTTGTTTGGAATTCTTATATATGTAATTAGAGATGAGAAAGAATAAAATATACAATAGAATGTAAGGGAAGGACCTGTTTGAAAAGAGAAAGCAAAGAATCAATGTTCTGTCTAAGGAGGGAAGGTAGGCTTTCATAAGATGTTACTGTTGCTCCTACATTGGTGTCTAATTCGAGTGTTTCATGGAGCTGCATTCGTAGAGCGCGTGCCTGCCACTCACTTCAATTTTTTGGTAAATCATTAAATTTTTTTGGAGTATTCTTAAACGTAAATTCACTATTTCTTTTTTTAATTATTAATATACTTAGGAACAAAAATAAATGAATTGATCAATTAGTAAAGAGTCCAACCCGAAAACTTAATCATATTGAACATCAGCCAATGACATTTAATTCGATTAGCATTTTGATTCCTCCATTGGATTTTTATTTTCTCATTTAAATAATTATGAGTCTATTAGTTTGTGCAACTCTATATTTAGAAAATAAAAAATTATAGTATTTTAAGCTCATTTGTTTCTATAAAATAACTTATTTTGAAAAAATATTTTTTAAAAAAATATTTTTCAAATCACTTATTTTCGGTTGTTTAGTTATAATATTAAAAATTAATTAAAAACATTAGAAGCTCTAACTCATAAGACCATAATAAACATAATAATAATAATAATAATAATATAAATTTTATATTTTAAAATTCTTTTGAAAAAGTTTCATATTTTAAATATTTTATTATTAAATATGAGAATAATAAAAAAAAAGATAAATTATAAAAGTCAACGGTGATTGATGGTGGATGGTAATTGGTAGTAAACGGTGAGCGTTATAGCGGCTACTGATAATTATTGAATTAAAAAAATATAAATTTATAAGATTATAATAAATTTGTTAAAGTCTGAAAAATATTTAATACTCTTGAAAATAAGAAGTCATTTTTTAAAAAAATAATTTAATTTTTCTTTAATTAAGAAAATATTTTTCATTGATTTATTTTACTAAAAGCTCCCAAACAACAAAAAAATGTGAAAAATATTTTATTGTAAGTTATTTTATAAAAATAACTGGAATATTATACTTAATTTAATTTACTTTTTTAATTAAAATATTAATATAATGAAACTAATAACTAAGTATTATTTTCCTTTCAAAAAAACTAAGTATGATTTAATTTATTTAAAAAAATTAAAATATGTATTAACAAATCTCATAAGTTACTCTATCAAGCCCACACATACATAAGTTAGTATTATGATTGAATTAAGTGATTACATCATTAACATACATATCCATCTCCAATAACTATCTTCTCAAAGAAAAAAAGAAGAACTTCAATAGCTAAAAATATTAACAATATTTAGTATTATTAAAGCGATTGTGGTTCACGTTGCTTTGAGAGCGCGTGCTGGGTGATAGAGCCACTTATCCTTATTGGGTTTTGGGCCTCGTCATCTCGTGGCATGGAATAAGCAGTTCTTCTCCAATTTATGGGCCCACTCAATCTCATTTGGGCCCTGAACTCCCTCTGTCCCAACTCCCATCAGTTATTTCCAATCACTTTTTAGGCGTTAAATATGTTTTTGCCGTAATTACAATTTTTGGATAAATAGGAAATTCAACAAACCGAGATAACATTGTGAGCTCTTCAGCGGGGTAACGATAATTTTATGAAAGTCAAAACTTTGCTCCTTACATTTGCTATGAGAGATAAAAAAGACTAATCAGACCACAGATGATTGGTTTGACATACTAAAATATAACGTAACGATAAATGTATATACAATATGATATAGATCCAGATTTAAACTATTTTTAGCATCCAAAAACTTTTTAAATTTGAAGAAGTCTAACCATATCAACATCCAAAAATTCCTGAACTTGGGATGGATCCTTCAACATGTGAAGACTTTGAGGCTTTAGTAAAATATCATTTGCAAGAAAAACCGCTACATAATTTCTAAACTTGAGAAAATTGTTCCGTGCTTTGACAACATATCAACTATTAGTTCAGAATCGGTATGCAACGCTAATCTTCACCCATCCATCTCTCAACAATAATTAAGCTATGAAATACAACGGTAATTGTGCTTCAAAACCTATGGAGCCACTAAAAGATAGAGCAAATCCATATATAACCATTAACTTGGTTATCTTGAAAACGCCTCCTCAATTTGAGATTTTGATTTTGGCATAAGAATGAGACGTGTCCATAACCACAAGCCAAATACGAACCTATGGAAGGATATCCAAAGTGTTGAACAATCGCTCAAAATAAAAAACAAAAGCACCTAAAGAATCCAGAATCCAACAAATACCGCCCAGCCTACTTACACTTTTCTAGTCTACTCGACCCAAACCAAACATCATGAAATAGAGTAATTTGCAACGGAAAAATCAACAAGCAAAGAAACCCACTTGGCTGATCTTGGGATTGCTGACAGTACAAGTTGGTAACCGAAGGTCCATCAAGAGTCCGTTAATTATAAAAACCATACCAAATTCTTTTAAACTTATTGTGGAGTGAGAAGAAAATTGTCTGAACAACTAATCTTCCAACTTAGAGATTTTACAAGCAAAGATGAATAGCCAAGAATTATCATATGAATGTGAGCTTACGTCTTGTTGGTCCAATTAATGACTGAATAAGCAACAAATTGACCGGCTGAATGGAGGCTAAATTGGCAAAGAAACACAAGTCTTAGGTAGTAATTAACAAAATTAAAAGTGTATTAGTTAAATTTGCCAAAATCTTTTTAGTGATTTAGACTTATCATAATAGAATGTCCTTGACCATTTTTCAACAATAGACTCACCCAAATGCTTCAGTAGTATTTTAAATTGTCTAAAAATTAAAATATTTTAAATCCAATGTGGCAATTGCTTCAAAATTTAAACATTTTGTTATTTTCAGTCATAGGTATTCCTAGATTGTACGAAATCATCGACCAAATAGAATCAAAACTTAAATCTATTCATTTTGGTTCAGATTTGTTTAAGAGAAATATGTTTTTGTTGAGTTAATTAGTTGGAATTCAAATCATTGTTGGCTAGGTTTGATTTTACAGAAATTAATTGGTTAGATTTAAAATTGAATTCTATTGATAAAAAATCGATCAAAACTAATCAAATTGATTAGTTCGGTTTGAGTTTGTTCGGTTCAGATACTGACTTCAATTTGGCTCACTTTCAACTCCCAGGAAGTTCAATTCGTATTTTTTCACCTTGGTTGGATTCATTTGAACCAACTTGCTCGCCCCTAGGTACTCTCATCCACTCACTATCACATCCATTTCCACTTTTACAGTCGCTGTTGCATCATTATAATATACATATATGTATGTATGTTGATAAAGACATAGAATATTCATTAATAGAAAGCAAACATTACACAAAAACTGATTCCTGCATCCAACACAGCTGGGAATACAAATCGAGACAAAAAGAAAGGATTGAGGCCACTGTTTGCTAAACTAGGTGCCGGACCATTACATTGTCTTCTAACAAATTGAAAACTAACATTCAACACTGATATTATCTGAAGAATATTCCATTCAACAACATTAAGGAATCAGAAAATTTAACCATATTGAAGGACTTAGATATTGACCATGGTTTTATAGGCTGAAGATTAGGAAAAGTTCAAGACTTTCAATTAGATCAGCGGAATCGAAGTGTAATATATCGAATAACTGATCCTGAGTATTATTCCACCTGATGATTTTTTCACACATAGAAACGGCTGTTTTTACTGTGCAAGAGTGATGGAGCCAAGAATTAAAGTTAAAAGGGGAAATTGAAAAATTATTATTTTAAAAGGTAAAATAAAAAAAAAATAATATTCTGATGAGATAATTCTTTTAAAAAAATTTTGGTTTGGACTGCAGGACCACCCCTGACCTCCCTCAGTCCGCCATCACCCATGCAACGAGTAATCTGATTAACTGAACGAGGCGCAAAAGACACATAACACAGAGATAGCTCTTCCACTAGAGCTTTACCATCAGAAACCATAAAAACAAGGTAATGGCGATATTGAAATCAAAAGCTAAAGTTGAATAACTTCACTCACAAAACTTACAATTTAGTCCCTTGAAAGTGTTACTAAAGACTAGTGTGGAATCAACAAGGCATTCCTCAGGATTATAAGCGACATCAATCCCCACAAGAATAATGATACAAATTTAATTCTTGAGAAGTACACTTTATTAGGAGCGCAAAGATTTTTATATTCTACAATTCCAGGGGATTAAACCTCATGGTTTAAGAAAAAGAAAATAAAGAAAGAAAGAAGAAGAAGACTAGCCAATGTGGATCATGAGTTACAGTTAAATTTGTGGCTGTGAACAGCTCCATGTGATATAAATCATAATGAACTTTGACAGGTAAAGAAAGAGTGTGATTCCTAAAGAAAATTTAGCTGGCTTTGTGCTTTTTTAATATATTCGAATCTAAAGAAACATTTTCTTTCTACATTTAATATTTGTTTCCTTGCCAACGCTAGGAATAAAATCATACTTAAACGGAAAAAATGTACGAAAAAGAATTGTATTTTCATTTTCTATCTTTAACCCAAAAAGTCTATATATGCATTTTATTCCACGACACATGAATATTACAAAATATTTTGTCCTAACTGTAAACTTAATGTTTTGAAACCCTTAGATCTTCCGTTCGATTCCTTTTTAATTTTCATTTAATTTATAAATTTTTACCGTAATACATCGCTTCACCTTTAAATGAGCAATTTTATAATTTATAATCTATTTGAAAAGAATTCTAATTGTGTAAAAAAAAACACCCACACAAAAGAAAGAAAGAAGTAAACATTTTATATATTGCATAATTGGAATGATTTAAGTTAGTCTATTGTTTGACTAATAGTTAAGTGTGTATTACAATTCATATGCATGTCTCCTATAAAATAAAAGATAGAAATTTACCTTCAAACTAATTATTTCATTCTTTACCCAAAAATAATAAATAAATAAATAAAATAAAATAAAGCCAATGTTAAAAAGTATGGAATACGAGGCAAAACTTTAGTAAGAATGTGGAAATTCACTAGACAAGATAAAAGTAGAAAAAGTTAAAAAAAAAAAAAAAAGATTATAATATCTAAAATGCCTATCAACATCCTTAGTAAGAATGAATTCATCTTTTTTTTCTATATAATCGGTTTTTTAGCTCTCATAGTAAAATGCGTTTATTTTACAAAGATTAGACTTATATTTTCATTTTTATAGAGATTGAAATAACTTACTATCTAAATCGACAATTTGTTACTATCCTTTTTTTTTAGTATTGAGGAGGGAGAATTTGAATTCGGATTAATTGTCAGATCGTATATATACTTACCACTAGACTATGTGTTGGTGTGATTTTGGGCAGTTAAATTTATATTTTATATCACTTAAATGTTTAAAATGATAAGTTTATTCTTCTAAAAGCATGTTTAAACTCAATTAGTTATTTGACTTACTAATTTTGACACTTAAATGTTATTTCCCTTCACAAAAAAAAAAAAAAACTTATACATTTCGTGTTGAATATTTAAATATTAAATTTTCAATACCATAAATTTTCATTTTACATGTAAATTTAGTTCCAAGATGTCTACATTTTAAAAAATTATTTGATGGACGTCACTCACTAGAATATGTATTGTTTCATCAGAGGTGTATTTGTCTTTTTTTTGAATATTTGACAAAATTAATTGTTTTGATAATTACTATTTATTTTAAGAATGTTTAGTTGTTAACTTTGAATAATTTTTTATAAAATGTTCTATGAATTAATTTTTTATAAAAAATTATTATAATTTTTAAAAATTAATTCAAATGTTATGTTGTCAAATACTATAAAAAAATAGTATTTAGCAAAATGCAAAAAATTATTTGAAAAGTTATTACCAAACACAAACTTTTTTCATTTGATTCATTTATTAAATTTTTATAAAATACATTAGACAATATAATAATATTTTTATAATATAAATATAAAAATATAGAGAGCGAGAGATGTGATTGGTCTTTCTATTTTTATAGAAACATAAAAAATGAGATGTCTCGATTTTGAATTTTTTTTTTTTACTAGAAAGATTATGACCAATTTAGTTAAAAAAACAAAAAAGCAAGCAATTGATATATAAACTATAGCTGACCTGAATTAATTCCCAATGCAATCTGATTTCTGCCAAAGCAATTCTTTTCACAATTCTTTACTTTCACGAGACCATGTGGTCCTATTTCAATTTACAGGTGCATGAAAGATCGATAAAGAAAGAAGAAAGTTTTACAAATGAGGTTTTATCGGGTTTGGATGTCGGATATTTTCAGCTTGACCCAGTCCGAAATACTACTCTATATAATAATAATATAACATGAGCATCTCTTTCATCCGTTGAAAAAATATTTAACTTGCTTGGAGTATTACTTAATAAGTTATCATTTTATATGATATAAATATAAAATATATTTAAAATTGAAATATTCTATTAGACTTATAAATTACTATAATCGAATAATAATATTCAAACTCAAACTTGATTATACTTAAATTATATTTAAATACTTTGGCTTAATTCGTTTAGATCATTGAATTTATTAATTTATAATTTATAATACTAAATTTTTGTATTATAATTTTTGAAATCAAATCAACTTGTTACCCGATCTTCTTTATTTAAACTTAATTTAATTATAATTAAATTAATTAAACTTCAATATTTTATAAGGAGATTATGTTATATAATTGGGTATATAAGTTTGATTTGGACAACCGGAAAGATAATGCCATTGTGGGGAGCCAGCTCTATTCCATACTAAATTGACAAGATCCGTATGATTTTATCCTGCAAATGGAATGAAAACTTCCTAAAAGTCAACCATCATAGGATTTTCGTTAAGTGAGCACACTTAATCCTAAAGTTCTTCTAATTTTCCAATCATTCCATCAAAATAAGCCGTTGATTAGTTTCCTCCCTCTCGATATATGATCGGATTCATTTTTGTATTCCACATTCCACTACCTTAACTAGCCTGCCATTTTAAAAATTCGTGAAAAGCTTTTATTTTATACGGTCTTCTAAAATTATTTTACCAAATCAAAATGTCACACGAGTTTTATATTAATACGATATGTGAACTCCAGATGATAACAGTAACGATGTTAATGTCATCTTTTAAACTCTCGTTACTAAGATATTCTATCATCTTAATTGTTCCAATATAATATCATAACAGGATAAAATAAAATTGAAAAGTTTAGAACTAAATACAATAACCAAAACTTGAAAATGAATCTTTGGGATTTGTTCTGTATTTTACGAAATACAATTAGTCAGACATTAAATTTTTAAAATCATATTAAAATTTCTTTATAATTCACTTACATTAGACTATAAAATTCTTTCATATAATTTTTGTAATTTTTTCGTCAAGTGCGTTGTTGAACAACAAAAATTATAATTTTTCTATTCTCACATTTGATATATTTTTTGAAAATCGTAAAAATAAATTAATTATATTTTCAAACTACAAAAATTGTACTACAATTTTTTTCATATAAAATTTAATATATGTTTTTTAACCTTTGTATTTTCTTATTGAATTCACGATAAATATATAAAAATTGAATAGAATGATCTGAGAAATGTAATAAAAGCAAAATATAAACGTAAATTGATATATTTTTAAAAATATAAAATCAAACTAGTTGTTTTTATAAATCATATGAGTTGGATTATAATTTTTTGTTAAATTTTAAATTTTTAGATGGAGATAAATTAACTGAAATTAATTAATTGAGGGTAAAATTACAAAATCTCGTAAAATTTAAGACATTAAACTCGAACAAATTTGAAGTGTATGCAGTCACCAGTCAACTGCCTCTAATTTTGAAGCGATTTGCCATATTAACCTCATTTTGTGCCGTTGGAGCATCAAAATTACTAAAAAAACCCTCGCGTCCTTTTCTCTTCCCAGATTTGGCAAACGGCGATTCTTATTGTACACCTCATCTTGGCAGACACCAACCAGAAACCATTTGGCTTTGTGTGCTGCGTTGCATGTTCCATGGCGTTTTTGCGGTAAATAAAGTATTCCTATGGGTATTTTCGTCCCCAGAATTCAAATATAAAATTACTTTGGCTCTCTGCCCAATGCTCCTTGTCCCTCTTTCTTTCTCTCTCTATCAATTACTACTGAAGAAGTGAAGAAACTGTTACTTTCGTACTCCTCCACCACCACCGCCGCCGCCGCCGCTACCATCTCCTCCTCCCTCCTGTTCGGTCCTCCTCTTCTGCTGCGAAAACCCATCAAATTGGTAGAAAGAAAAACAAACCTTCTTTTGCTTTCTAAAAGCATTTTAATTTACTTTAATTACCTTTAGAGCACAAAATCAAAGAAGACAGAACTTGATCTATTAGAAAAAGAAAGCTAAACCAGAAAATCAAGAAAATAAGAACATGGGTTGTTGTTATTCAAGATTAGAAAGAGAAGAAATGGTTTCAAGGTGCAAAGCAAGAAAGAGGTACATGAAACAGTTAGTTAATGCTAGACAAGCTGTCTCTGTTTCTCATACAATGTACCTTCGCTCACTGCGTGGTACTGGATCAGCTCTCCTCCAGTTCTCCAACACAGAAGCTAACCTCCACCTCCACCACCACCGCCACCATCTCCCACTTGTTTTACCATCACCTCCACTTTTACCTCCCACACCTCCACCTCCTCCTCCACCAATGAGTCCTAGCTCCGACACATGGACATCGATAACAGCTTCTCCACTACCTCCTCCTCCTCCTCCTCCGCCACCACCGCCGCCTCCACAACCTCAGTCATCGAGCTGGGACTTCTGGGATCCTTTTGTTCCGCCACCTCCTTCAGCATCACGGTCGGTTACTGAGGAGGAATGGGAAGAGGTGACAACAACTACAGCGTCTGAAGTGGCGGTTACAGCCACAGGAACGGCTGCCAGCCTTACAGCGTCGCCTTCAGTTATGAGTGGGTTTTCGAAGGAGACTGGTAGTGGAAATGGGAGTGAGCTTGCAATGGTGGTTTCAAGGAATAGTAAGGATCTTCTAGAAATTGTAAAAGAAGTTGATGAGTATTTTCTTAAGGCTGCTGATGCTGGTAGTCAACTTTCTTTGCTGCTAGAAGTTCCCAATCCTAACTTTTCGAAAGGAGGTGAATAATTTTTCCTTGAATTTCGTTAATTTACCTCTGTTTGGTTGCTGAGAAAACTAAAAAAAAAAATAAAAGATTCTGTTTTTTCTTCTTAAGATTCTTTATTTAATTATTTGTTATTAATTGCAGGTAAAGTTTATGATCATGGCTGCAATTTGACTAATCCATCATTATGGACATGGGGTTCAAGTCCAAAAATGAATGGATTTGGTAAAATGTGTAATGAAATGGTGGCAAGTAATATAGGAATTAGCCATTGCTCGACTATAGAGAGGTTATATGCTTGGGAGAAGAAGCTATTCCAGGAGGTCAAGGTAGATCTTAAGGAATTATGGCACTAATTAATTAACCCGTAATTACCAGTTTATTTGACAGGTCAAAAGTGGTCATTGCCTTGTCTATATCAATCTTGAAGATGATGATGATAATAATATTTTCTTTTTTTAAAAAAAATTTATTATTTATTTTTTGTTTGTGAGTTTTGTTAATTAGGATCTTTTTGTCTGGATTGCAATCAGAATGCTGAGAGTATGAAGATTGAGCATGAGAAGAAAGTGGCATTACTGAGGAAATTAGAGGTAAAGAGGGCTGATTATGTAAAAACAGAAAAGACAAAGAAAGAAGTGGAGAAATTAGAATCACAAATGATGGTAGCTGCACAGGCCATTGAGACTACTTCTGCTGAAATCATCAAATTAAGAGAGACGGAGCTTTACCCTCAACTTCTTGAGCTTGTAAAAGGGTTGTTACTCTTTCTCTCTTTCTTTCCATAAAACTTTCAACATTTAATAATAAGAGCCACTAGTATAACATTTCAAGCTTATCATGTGACAATGCCATTTCATTTTCCAATATAGAGATAGTCCAAATTGGTACTTGCATTTTAGGACTATAATTGTAGAGCTTTATTACTCGAACCGAATTAAAGACCAAGTTTGTATGGCCCCACTAAGCCTATTATATATCTTTCTCTCTCTATATTGTGGGTTGCAGAGCCTTAAGAACAGTAGTTTCGGGTTCTTTATTGCATTTAGCCGTTATAAGATTTAAAAGGAGAGAGTATTTCATTAAATCTGCAATTAATTGGTTGTGCGTACGTGCTGAACAAAGAAAATGTCTTCAGGAAAAAAATTTAGAGAGAGAGTCAACTTTGAAATTTTTGTAATGGACTAGAAGATTTGCTTCTTGTAGGTACAGAAGATTGCTTTTGACTTTTTTTTTACTGGTGGCATGATTTTCACTCTCTTGTTTGCTTTTGTTTCAAAGATTACATTACTGATCCATTTACTATTTCAATGTACTGTAATTTGGGGGTTACGACTTTGCTTTTGTTATATGAATCTTTCTTTACATTCATGCTTAAAACTTTTGTTGACCCATTGTCTTTTTCAACGAGACAATTTTGCTGTTCTGTGTACTATGTATTTCTGATGTGGGGTCACCAGATAAATAATGTTCTGATATATTGGCTATAGTCTGTTTGCTTTTATTTAGAGGATATATAGCAGGCTTGGCTAGTCCCATGGGACATTTTATTTTATTGATATTTTTTTTTCTTTTGGTAATTCTTGATGGTAATTAGGAAATTGCATCAGCACAAGTTTAGGATTCGAGTGCAACAGAGAATGTTATGAGATGAATTGTTTTTTCTTTTATGCATTGTTTTCCACTGGCTTGCAGATTGATGTGCATGTGGAGAAGCATGTATGAAGCTCACCAGGTCCAAACACATATAGTTCAGCAGCTCAAATTCCTCAACACTAGCCCATCTACTGAGCCGACATCAGAGATTCACAGGCAATCGACTCTCCAGCTTGAACTCGAAGTTCAGCAGTGGCACCAGTCCTTCTGCAACCTAGTCAAGTCTCAGAGGGATTATATTCAGTCCCTCACTGGATGGCTTCGGCTTAGTCTTTTTCAGTTCAGCAAAAACCCTCTTTCTCAAACCAATCAAGAATCTCGAATTTACTCTATCTGTGAAGAGTGGCACCATGCAGTTGATCGGATTCCAGATAAAGTTGCATCTGAAGGAATTAAGAGCTTCTTAACAGTAATTCATGCTATTGTAGTTCAACAAGCAGAAGAGCACAAGCAAAAGAAGAAATCAGAATCAGCATTCAAGGAGTTTGAGAAGAAAGTATCAGAGCTTAGATCACTGGAGATCAAGTATGGCCCATACTCGATGCCTGAAACTTCTGGTAGCACAAGAAGCAAGGACCCAGTAGCAGAAAAGCGAGCTAAAGTCGAGATCTTGAGGGCAAAGGCAGAGGAAGAGAAAACTAAGCATGAAAAATCAGTAAGCATTACAAGAGCGATGACTCTAAATAATCTGCATATGGGATTCCCACACGTCTTTCAGGCAATAGTAGGATTTTCAAGTGTATGTATGCAGGCATTTGAGTCTGTATACAACCAAGCGAAAAATGCTGATCAGGAGAATGAGGTCAAGAGGTTATTACCTTAAGAAGAGATCTGGATTTAGCCTGAGTATTTGAAATCACTAATTCTGTATATAGATATGCATCCGGTTCCATAGCTAGATAAACCATGGAGAAGTGTTGCAGGAACCTACTAGGTTCTATTTATCGGGGAAAAGATATGTCAGTATCATGTAAAATGGTTGACAACTAGATGAGCACATGAAGCGGGAATAGGATCAGATGGAGTATGAGCTTGCTGTTGCCATGGAGCTTGAAATTTTGTATCGAGGGGTTTATAGTAGCAGCTTTGTTCTGTTATAGAAAAATCGTGAATGTGTTTTGAAATTTCTGTGTTGCTTTAAAAGGATGAAGTTACTGTCTTTGTGGGAATGTTGAAAGGATGGGTTGCTAATTGAATGTGGATTGTTTTGATTGTGATCAAGTTGAGAAAATACCCACTTAGCCTCTAAAATATGTTAGGAAAAAGTGAAAGGAAAATCAAAATGGAAATTTTCCATGTTCATTGTATGGTTTGTATAGTTGCCTTAACCCTAATAAACAGAATTTTGCTTGAACTTGTGCAGTGCTGCTACAAATCTGAATTTAGAACGGTCAAATGTCCCATTCAAATTGCATGATGTTCTTTCCGTATCAATGTCAAAGTTTCCTCATTGGTCTGATCCATCAATGGGATCATAAATATAATTGCTATATTTACTTGGAATACTGCGTTAGCAAGCGTAAAGGTGTAAAATTTTCGAGTTACAGTAACTCGCGGTACCATAGCAAAGCACCTTTTTCTGCACGTGTCCTTGACTTTGCATCCATAAACTTCTTGTCTCTCAATTGTGCCTGCCTTCTCTATGTATGTTCTTACGCTTCCAATACGCTTATCTCTAAACACTAGCTTCCATGCTTCATCTCACATGTGAGGCCATTACATTATTTTTTTTATTCACATTTATGCACTAAATAAATAAATTTAAAGATTTCTTAAATAATATTTTGATTTTTTTTAAATATATAATTAAAAATATTTTCATTTCAATAAAAAATTTTTATTTTATTGATTTGACTAGAAATATCTTCGAAATTTTTTTATAAATTTTAAAAGAAAATATTGTGTTTTGACTTTGGATGTAATTAATTTTTTTTTCTTTTACACTTTCTTCCATCGATAGAAAGATATTGAAGAAAAGGTAAAAGAGTCTGTTTAATTCGATTCGAGACTTAATCACAGTTAAAGTTTTTTGCTCATCTCTGTAGATGCATTTAGTTGGTTGTTTGAACTAAAGAACTTTTACCACATTTCCAGTCTACGTTGCCAATTATTTCATTTTTTTCTTTAAATAAATATAAGCGAATCATGTGTACTGTGATTTTTCTATATTCTAAATAAAATGACACATGATCAATATAATTTGAATATATATATATATATAAATTGAGTAAAGTCCATTTTTCTACATATCTCTCAATTTTAATTTATAGAAATTAAATACTAATAAAGAATCTTAAATTTATATTTTGTGCATTTATAATTTTTTACTAAATTATAAAACTATTAATTTGCTCTTTTACTCTTTTTTAATTTAATATTATTATTTAGTAATAATTTTCTTATTTTGCTAAAATATTAAAAAGGTTAAAAAAATATAAATTTGGTTCCAAACCGAAATTGAATCAAATCAACGGTTTTAAAATCGTCTAAAAACGGTTTGATTTCAATTTCACCTCTTTTGAAACCAAAATCGATGGTTTTAAAATCGTAGTCATGCCTATCCTTATGGCAAATAATCCACAATACTGCAATAGTTTTTAACGATGTAATAATCAAATATATGAGAATTTCATAATTGCTTAGTGCTGAAAAATAAAAACTATAGAAATTTTTTAACTCTGTATAATGTGTATGCATTTAATAATGCAAAAGGTAAATAATTTAAGAAATTTCTCAACTCAAATTGCATAGAAAATGTATTAAAAAATAAATAACGTGTAAATATTAAATGCAAAATAAAAAATTAAAATCCTTAAAGTTATCTAATATATATTTAATAATGCAAACAGCAAATATACTTCAGAAAAATTGCATTTAATATGCAACAAAAATAAAATAAAATGTAGCCAAAAAATATAAATTAAAATGCAAAATTAAATACTAATATATATTTTTTAATACAAAAAGCAAATAGCAATCGAATTTCTCAACTCTAATAGCTTTTAATATGCAGTAGAAAGTAAATAATTTGTCACAAAATTTTAAATGTAAAAAAAATAAATTAAAATATAAAAATAAAAATAATGTGGAGTCAATAATAATAATCTAATATTATGCAAAATTTGCTTCTATACTTCATAAATTATATTCTCATATTCAAAGAAAAATTTATACAAATTTTGTATGAGTAAAAAAAAAATGAAAAGAATGAATATTTATTTATATTTATAGATATAAATTATATTATTAATTATTTAAAAAAAAAGGAGGTGAAAGGTTTTCAAGATGTTAATAATAGTTTTAAGTTCATTATTTATTTAACAACCCGAAGAATGTCAATTTATGCAAATTCCATAAGAGAAAAAAATGAAAAAAATATTATATGAAAATAAATATTAACGAAATTGTAAATTTATTATGAAATATAAAAAATAAAAAATATGTAAGAATATAATAGATACAAGAAGAAAGAGTAGAGGAAAGTGATCTTATTGTTACTTAATTACAAAATCAATAAGATTAAGGGTTTATTTATAGAATACAAAAAGTCATCTCTAAAAGACACCAATCTTATACTAAAAGACATAACCCTTATCCTAAAGAACATAACTCGATATGATTTTTGGATAAATAAATAATATTTAATATAAATTTATAGACATTCATTATATTATATAGTTTTATAACAAAATTAATAAAAAAAAGAAAGTAAAAGGTTTTTAGAAATTTTAATGATATTATTCAAGTTCTCTATAACTTATATTAAAAACTAATTCTCTTAAAATGAAACAAATAAAAAGCAATTTCAAAATTTGCAATTATTTTAATATGATGCCATGCCAGCACTTTAATATGCTAAAATTTTGCCACATAAACTTTCAAGGTTGAGCTTTTATATATTTTGCATTTAATAGCCATTTTGAGTTTAGATTTTTGCCATGAAAAAAAGTTCAAATCAATCTTTAATTTTTTTAATACAAAAACTAGATAATACAATTTCAAAATAAATAAATAAATAAAAATAAAACAATAGCATTTTCAAAAAACCTTTTTTTATTAGCTTAACGTATGAATGATCTCATACAACGAGTATCCATGATTAAAAACAAAGGTCCATAGTAGTGTAATTCATCAAACAATAAGGATTAAATAGTAACTACCCCTTTCATAGAAAATGCATTTATTTTATTTGCCATATATTTCTGAGATTAATGTTCATAAACAGCTGCAAGTTTAGCCAAAACATATCATTTTCCTTGGCAAAATCCCATTATTGCACCAGATGTTGATGTTGTGGGCAAAAAGGTTAGATCAAGAAAGATACAGTTTTCAACACAAAAACTAGACTGAAATATATACAGAAGGTTAAAAGAAGCAACTACTTTATTATGAGAGTATATAATTGCACAAGTCCAGATAATTCCTCTTTATAAACTACGATATTAGGTGAGCAGTACACTTACCACGCAACCAAATCATTCGCTTGTGGCCTTTCAGAGACAAGAAGATCTCTCTGGCATTAGGGTTGTCAAACAAATCCAGAGCAGCAAAATAGATTCCTTCTTCCACACCTTGCATTGCATCCAATTCCTTAATACAATCAGCAACACTGTATCTTTCACTAATTCGCCTTATGGCGGCTGTCCTAAGCCTTGATGCAGCTGCCATGTGCAATATAGCTCCTGCAATAGCATCATCAATCCCCTTGCGACCTCTTTTACGATTATCAGCATTTCTACTGTCCAAAGCAGTACTTGTACTGTCCATAACAGTAGTACTACGTGTGCTAGGTTGATACTTTTCTTGATCGTCTGCAACATCATCCTCATCCTCAGATTCTGATGACTCCTCATCCTCCTGGATAGTGTTCAAAGGCTCCACTTCTCGAATTGTGCTGAAAGTCTTCTCAAAAGGAACTGATGAAGGAACCTCTTCCTCTTGTTCAGCTGACTCTTCATGGTTCCTATTATTTAGCGGATCTGAGAATATCACACCAAGCTGTTTGAAGATTGGGCAGCCACTAACTCTTATAGGCTCAGCATCAGGATGTCCCTAGAGGTGGATGTTTCACAGTGTTTGAGACGGACAATTAAAGAAACATAGGTCAGCCTCCTGGCCCAACTTTTGGAGGAACTCCAAACCCTATATGTGGATAAAAAATAATGCTATTATGGAACTAAAGTTTGCTTCACAAATCATTCCATGGTATTCTCAAGGATACATTTGCGTCTATTCGACATTAAGATTGAACCTGCTTTTTTCAAAAATGTCCCATTTTATATTATATTGAAAAAATTATTTTCAGAGTGCCATTTATTTGTCATAAAATATTTTATGATTAGAACATATCAAATTAACCTTAATAACAAGGATCTATAGACTTCTAACCAATATTTTTCAAGATAGCATTTTTCTCATCAATAAATCAAACAATAATGCCAAACCTTTCATTAGTACAATTTCTAACATGCTCATCCACTAATCTGAAAAGAAGACTTTCAATAAATTGAAGAATTCCATTAGTAACCAAGAAGTCCACCACCACGTATGGGGTCAAGGCAGATTCCTCCATCTTAGGAAGGAGATATTTTTGTCAGCAAAAACAAGGATAGCAACACAAAAGAATCATACCTTTATGAATTCGTTCCACACTTCATTGCTTGCAATAACGTTCCCTGTAGATGCATCTAGACAAAATTCTCTTTGATTGAGAAGTGACTTTACAATAGAGTGCTGCCTCTTCATGACAGAGTATCTATTCTTGAGCTGCTCCTTATCCCATCTCAGTCCTGTCTTCTGATAAAATTCATCACACATAACCGTCCATGCTTTCTTGTTAAAAGAATTGTTATTTAGTTTATTCCCTTTCTGAACCTGGTCAACCAACAAGTCTGCAAATATCTTAGTAAGCCCATTTGTCCACCGAGCCCGTGATTGTGGTTCTGGTTGCTGGGTTAATCCCTGCCTTGACCGTGTAACTCGGGTAGCCATCTAAAACTTCTATTTGAAAAAAACCATCTAAAACTTCTATTTGAAAAAAAAAAAAAAAAAAAAAAAAAAAAAAAAAAAACAAGCAGAAAAAAAATTTTAAAAAAATAAAAAAATCAGTTAGGATCAAAATACATGATAGTCACCAATGACCACTCTACTTCTCTAGCTCAGTAGTACTGGAATCACTGCCAATGAACAGAGGTTATAGGTTCGATTGACACAATAATCACTGGAAACTCAGAAACTCATAATTACAAGAAATGGCAAAGTGAAAAATGAAAAGTTTGTGCATTTAAGTCAGACTGTTCACAGGATCTTTGATCTCTGAAGCAAACATGAACTACCCTTTCCAGCAAATCATGTAATATAGTCCATCTCAAAAGAAACCTACGTTTTTCAGTTTGAAAATAAACTAATATATTAATGGTTTCCCACATACAAGAAATCAAGTAATCCTAATTCATAATTCATGCTTGTGAACAGACAGAAACTACATGCCCAGAAGGATTACAACGATGATTTACAATTATAACCATCAATTGAAAGAATTAAATTCAGAGACAACCGTGACGGAATCGCAGATGAAATTTCAAAATTAAGGGCATTCTAAAACCCTAGAGAATACAGAGAGAAAAAGAAAACAAGCAATTTACCTTATGAGAAAATCATTCGCAGGAATGCGTTTCAGTTAATTGGTTGATTAGGCCATCAATAATCACAAACAGATGAACCTTCTCATTCTTCTGTTTCGAAAATCCAAACCGCGTTAAATAAGGTGTTGTTTGTTTTAGATTAAATTTTTTGTTTTTCATTTTTTTTTTCTTAAAAAATAAATAAAATTTGTTTAATTTTTTTTCTTCACCTTTTAGAAAACAGTTTTTTAAAATAAAAAATAAAATTTATGAAACCAAAAATAGTTGTTTCTGTAACTCTGCTTTCTGTTTTTATTCTACATTCTTTCTTTTTTTTTCATTTTTATAAAACTTGTCCTTACAGATTTATGTTATTATTATCATTATTATTATTAATGTTTTAAAAATCGGACCAATTAAAAATAGTTGTTTCCCTAACTCTGCTTTCTGTTTTTATTCTACATTCTTTCTTTTTTTTCATTTTTATAAGAATTGTCTTTACAGATTTATGTTATTATTATTATTATTAATGTTTTAAAAATCGGACCAATTAAAAATAGTTGTTTCTGTAACTCTGCTTTCTGTTTTTATTCTACATTCTTTCTTTTTTTTTTTCATTTTTATAAGACTTGTCCTTACAGATTTATGTTATCATTATCATTATTATTATTATTAATGTTTTAAAAATCGGACCGGTTAATGAATTGGGGAAGACAGTAATTAATTGAATCGGAGGGTTCGATTAAGTTCAATATAATTCAACTAAATTTTATATATAATATTTTTAAATTTTTTAAGTATAATTAAAAATATAAAATTTAATTTGGGAGTGACTATACATTAATGTACCAATCTACTCAGGCCACACTAGCTGTAGTCTGTGTGTTTATGTAACATGGAATTCAATTTTTAAGCTAATCATAGTTAATGATCAGTCTGATTCAACGATTTCCATTCAATTCGCACCGGTTCTTACCGGTTTCATTTGATTTTTTTACTGCCATTTTTGGCATCAAATCCAAATCAGATTAGAGTCTAGTTTCCGAATAAATCAATTGAATCGATGGGTCCGATCCAATTTTTAAAACTATTATTATTATTATTATTATTATTATTATTATTATTATATAAATCTAATATTATTTATTTATTCAAAATATATAAGCGTTAGTTTTATTATTTCTATTAAAATTCTACGGGTTTTTTCCTATCTCTTCTTTACTTGGTATCTTTTTTCTAATTATTATTATTTTCTCTATCTATATAAATTTGATGTAATTTAATACTTGGATATGTATATTTTTATTCAATTGATTGTATACATAACAAGCAATAGTCAATTTAACTTTGAACTTAAAAATTGAAGTGTGAAATATTTTTAATTTTTTTGTCTTAGATTTTATAGTTTTAGATTTTTGTATTATTAACTAAAATTTTTAATAGCTTAATAAGGGTGGAAGAATTTTTCACATCATAAACTAAAAGAAAGGAAAAAATAATTTTAGGAAAAAAAATAGTTTTGAAAAATAAGTAAACAAAAACTAAAAACATTTCTATTTTTAGTAAATAAAAAATTTTTATTTTATTTTAGACTATATGTTTGGCTTAATGAATGACTGATGTTTTATAATTTTTTTTGAGTTCATAAGAATTTGATGAGTTTTTTTATGTTAGTTTTATATTTATAAAAATTATATTATAATATAAAAATATAAAAATTTCTTATTTATAAAAATAAAGTCAATTCCAATTTTTTTAGTATAAACAGTAGGTTCAAACCCCCTCAAACCATATTCGAATCATAGAACCAGAAGGTTGAAAAAGTAAATTAAAGCCCAACGTTAGAGCCATTCCTACTTTGGTTATTTTGTTTTTTTATTCTTCTTAATTTACTTTTCATGGAAATAAATACATTGAGCATCTAGCTGAGTTATTTTTTAATTTTTTTAAATGATAAATCATTTCAATTTCAAAAGCAATATAGAAACAATCTACAATGAAATTTAAGCAATACATAAATCATTCTTATATATTACCTCTGTTTCATATTACTTATCACATTTATAATATCATAATTTTTTAAAAAATCATTAAATTTATTAAAATTACATTAAATTAATTATATTACCCTTTATTTAATATTAATTCTCTAAAAAATTATTAAATTGAAATTATAATTATTAGTCATATATAGAGTAAACAAGACAAAAAATATTTATTATTCAGAAACCGCAAATATGATAAGTATTTTAAAACAACTTATTTATTCAAATGTGATAAATATTATGAAAAAAGAGATAGTAATTTCTTAATTGCTTTTTGAGCCTTTATATATAATCATCTTTATCTTTATAGGAGACAGAAAAACTGAAAGTGTAAGAAAAATTAACAATTAAACAATGAAAGTAATACACATGCGCGCGCACATATATATATATATATATATATATATATATATATATATATATATATATATATATATATATATATATATATATATATATATATATAAAGACTGTATATAGAAAAACAAAAGGAAAAAAATAGGAGACAAGGTTT